>BPLR01000656.1:0-49674 GCA_021605095.1 Caerostris extrusa
TCATTACGTATTGCTATTCCACATTCACATAATTGCGGGCTTAATTCAGTATTTAAAACTGTTCTTTTCTCTGCCTTTTCCTTTTATACTCCTTGAGCCACGCCAACTTTAGCATGCAATACTGTTGAGTAACCTCGCATCAAACTGACCAACTATAGTTTAGATAGAATTCGAAACGTAAGCGGTTTCATTTGCCAGCTTTCTGGGTAGCAGAATTACCGCTCGACCTGACATCAATTTTCCACACGCATCAAATGATTTATAAATGTTCAAACATGACAGAAGATGACAATGAGTTTGTTTTTTGCGAGTTCAAATTTCTTGTAACTCCCAGAAATAATCGAACGTTTGATCAAATGTTTCAAATCTGGATGCAGTTTTGCAAAGAGATTGCAAGTGCACATGATTTGCACTTACACTTTCAGAGTTAATCATTTTCTATGGTGCTGTAATAACCAATGAGCAAATTTTAAATCTACTGGATATTTCTTTCACGTTATTGCATTTTGGATAGTTTGAAATATATTTTCATTTCTGTACAATTTTAAAAGAGGTATTAAAATATCTTCTTTTTTTTGTTATTATTATTTAAATGGTCTAAGATAAGAAATGTCAATTTTGAAGTTTCCAATGTTGAGCAGACGGCCAACAAACTGACATCAACTCATATTTTGTGGCTTAAACAGTTAAAATAAACAACCGTCCACTCTTAAAACACACATCATATAATCATTCATTGTTCATTGAACCAAATCATTTTCATTGATTTGGTTCAATGAAACAAAGACGACTAATTTCAACCTTTAAATTTTGGTAAGGGTGAGGCAGTTAAGATTGAAAGAAATTTTAGAAAATACCCATATGTAGTTAACAGGATGGATATTAAGAGCCATATAAGAAAATGTCATTTTATAAGTTTAAAAAGAGTAATTATTAAACATCCCTAGAAAATTACCCTACTGGACAGCGGAATTTCATAGCATAATAAGTAGAACACAAAGTCCTTAATGCATTACAAAAAATTAATATCTGCACAAAACAATTCTGAATGACAATTCAAATAATAAATTCAATTTAATTAATTTATTTAGAGTTTGTTAGGAAATGATTAATAATACAAATTCACAAATGACTTATATTTTATTGCATTTAAAATAACATATAAGTTTTACACACACAAACACACACATTGAAAATAACAGTTATGTATGAAAATCAAAATTAATGATATTTTTATAGATTTTTTAGAATTAGTAAAATGGCATTTAATCATTTTTTTAACCTTCTTCTTCATAAAATTTTTTACAGTATCATTTAAAATAATTTCATTCAATACAATAAGTAATTAAATCTGATAAATAGATACAATCATTTTTTAAGACAGATATGTAGAAGTAATATATTATTACTACATTTCCGAAAAAAAAACACAACATTTAGAAACATTATTATGATTATTGTTTATTAATCTTTTTTCTTTGAAAAAAGTAAAAAAATGTTGATGCATCATACAGTGTTTAAAAAAAAAAAAAAAATAATATAAAAATATAACAGTGAAACATTAAGAATTTTGTATAGGTAAAAGTTTTCATTTGATATATTACAATTAATAAATGAAAATAAATACTGAGATGAAATAGCTTTCCTTGATAAAGACTATATTATATATAAATATAACATGCTTTTTTTTTTTTTTTTTATTAAGATGATTTTACTATCTGAAATTACATTTATTTTACTTTCTTCAAATGATGATATAAAATAAATAAAAATCCAATACAACTATTAAGTACACATAAACTACATTTACAAGTGATCAAAGTTTGAGTATTGATAACTACTATAGCACATAAATTTGGGAGTTCATAGCTTATAAACATTAATTAATTATGAGAATGCTGTAAAAATAATTTAATTTTAAAACCATAAAAACTAACAATATTTTTCATTTTAAAAAGAAACAGCTTACAACACTATAAAATATAACAAAATAAAAATAGCAATTTTTTTTAATCAGAAATAAAAATGTAGCTGCATGTTTATAAATATTACAAGCTTAAGCATTTCATCTTGTACTAGTTTAAAAATGTATGTATTAAGCAAGAAATTGCAACACACATAGCTAGAAATAAAATTATTAATCTATAAAAGAAAATATTTTAAAAAAACCACACAAACAGCCCTTTGTTCACTTGAAATTATAACTTTACTGAGTATTATTTAAATGCAAAATTTATTTATCTTATGCAATAATATAAATTTAATAAGTATAAAGTTATTTTGAAATTATAAGGAGGAAACAAAAATTTGATGCACAAACTATAAAGCTGGTTTATGTTTAAGTTCCTTTAAATTTTTAACTGAAATTATTTAAAACAAAACACACGAAAAGTATTACCTGTTATTTAGAAAAAAGTTTACAAGTAAATTTTCTTCTCAAAATTAACATTTCCCCCTCTTTCATAAACAAGGCTCAACATTTAACTTACTTTCTGTAAAAGGTCTCAGGTGGGAAAAACAACAATATTTTACTTTAAAAAATGCATGACAATTATATTTGTTAAATATATTGTTTCTTTGATGCTTAAAATGTATTTTCATAAAATAACATTTGAACTGAGATTGATAATGTACACAACATTTTATTATTTACAATTTAAGATTTAATTGCTGTACATAACAAAGACCAACAATAAAACCTTAAACAAATTCATATTTTCATTTATCTACAAAACAATTCACATCTCTTTTATTCAAAATACAAATAGACAACAAAAATTGATTAAAAATAATACGTACAAAAAAAATCTTTATACAGGTATGTCACAAAGCAAAAAAATAATCTGCTAAGTATACTGGCACTTTATTTATATTCTTGTATTAATAACTTTTATTTTACAATAACAATGTTGAAATATATATATATCAATGATGGAAGTCATATACATTGTTCTCTCTTTTATATTGTGATTAAAATCAATTTATTGGGGGAATATATCTATACAAAATTTTACTGTTTCTTCCAGAAATAATTCAGATTTCAATGCAAAACTTATTAATTTTCACAAGATTAGAGAAATATAAAAAAAAAAAAAAAAAACATGAAATAAAAATTTTTGGAAACATTTGTATTTATTATATAAAATATTTAAATAAAATGAGAAACGAAAAATCTCATATTTTCAAATTTTCCAACTGCAGCACCTTGGTTTCTTTTACAATCCAGTACAATTTTTTTTGAATTCTCTTCTAAACAAAAAACTGTTGACTTTGGCATGATAAAGGCACAAAAATCATCACCTCTTTGGATGGAAGAAACTACCCTATGGGTCAACAGAAAGCACTCTCCGCCCTGTTCTTTTAGCGAATATTTTAGCTCTCTCAGGTTTTTTGTCAGCTTTTGCCTCATCATTCTCATCAGCTTCTTCTGATTTTTCATCTACATCCATAACTATATCTTCTTGTCCTTCTGGGGATTCTAAGCCATCAAGCAGAGCATTAGCTTCATTGAGTGTGTCCTAAAAGAAAAAAAAAACTGAGTTAATAATAAAGTCCAAAAGAAAATTAAAAATAACAATTCTCCTCCCTTACTAAAAATGACAGATTCAGAGTAAAAGTAAGAAATAACAGTAAAACATATTTTCATTCTTCCCTATTTTATTATTTTCTTATGTACACACATAAAATGAGTTTTTTAACCCTTGTGAAGTGCTGAATTTATTTATCCATCAATTTTAAATAACTTAAATGCCTCTAAAATATATTCTATAAAAAAATGAAATACAAAATTACTCATAAAAATATAAAAATAATAATAATTAATTAAGAGTAATTTTTATTCTCCAATAAAATACTAGTAGTTATACAATGAATAACTATTGATTATTACAACAATACCTTGAAAAATATTCAAAAATCTAATATTAAAATTAATTTATTAAACTTTAGTTGAACTTTAAATAGGAAGAATTTATATAGTGAAAAAATATTTATCAAATATATTGAATATATTTTTTTTATTTTTTCCTTTTAGCTAATAAATATAATAGCATTTATTACTGTAGTTCTTTAGTACAAAAATAGATAAATAGCAAGTTTTCAACCAAATCAATTGAACACAATTACATCTTTATTATTACTAACCTGTGCACTAACAGTCCTCTGAAATGTTTTGGTATTTGAATCTTCATTTGAAACTGACACGTTTGAGGGAGTCCAATAGCTATGTTCGGACATCATTTTCTTAAGCCAATTTAATGCCCATTGCCATTTGTTGGGAGTTTGCAATAAGTAGTCTTTGACTGTGGGACATCTATACAAAATAAAAAAAGTTACCAAAGTCAGAATAAATTAGACAAAAATTACTCAGAGACTATAAATCAAATTACTATCAAATATTAAATTACTTTGAAGAAAGGTGGACCAGAAATTTTACTCCTTGATAAGATCGCCGACTATCATTTGTTTCATTGGCACGAATGATGGCTGCAAAAGAAAAAAAGAAGGCATAAATAATAAAAATTAATATTATTACATATTTGATATAGTATTGGAAGATTTTATTTTCAAATGTTTGATAAAGTGCAACGATGTTTGAAGAAGCAAATTTCTAGAGTCCAATATATAAGTGTAAATGTGTATGCAGGAACAGGCTTTATCAGCAAAGATGACAACCTCAGTGCTTTGTTCACGCACATAGCCAAATTCCATTTTTTTTTTTTTTTTTTGTAACATTTGTCAAAATTCATAAACAATTAAATAAAATTGGTATCCACTCATGTTTCTATAATGTAATGAAGTGAGAAATCAAACAAAAAGCCAATCAATGTCATATACAAACTACTAGAGACAATAATCAAATCTGTCCAGAAGTTTTGGAGATATTTGACTAAAAGTGAAAATCTCTTAATTTTGAATACTAGTGTCTATTATCATTACTAATCAATTGGTAAATTTAAAGCCAATTTGAATAAAGAAAAAGAAAACTGTTTAACTTCACTTACCAAGCATACCATCAAAGGAAGGTTGATTTTCACTAGAAATACCATCAATAACAATCAATACTCTTTTAAACTGAAGAGGGTCTTCCATTGCCTAAAAGATAGTTACAATAATTAATGTTATTTAATTTATACATTATTAAATGCATAATTAAAAACTTAACAATATCAATGGATCAAAATAAAACTGGTAGGTGGTTTTTATCCGTAAAAGCATGTCAAGATTCAATTATGACATATTTCAGAAAAGTTTGCACATATTTATTTAATGGAATAGAATAAGTAGAATATATAACAGAAGTAAAATGCTTTAAAAATTAGTTTGCATATATTTAGGAAATAGTTAGGATATTGATATAAAACTGGATACACAATTATGATTCAGAATTGGAATGTTTACAAAAATTTTAATAAAATTATAATGGAAAAAAAAATATTTTTTTAAAAATGAAATAAATCTTTTTGAACAATTTTCATGATAAAAAATGAAATTAACATTACAACATTATCGATTTAGCTAATAAAAATGAATTAATTGTACTGTTGAACCTAATATGATACTAGACATTAAATAAAAATAAGTTAAACTAGGAATTTACTATAAAATTACTTCAAAACTAGAATATAAAATACAGTAATTTCAATTTTAATAAGAATTTTTCATATTTCATTTTTCTCCTTTCTGAACATTGAAATAATAATAATTTTAATAATAATAGAACAGTTTTAATAATAATAATTAAACACCAAAATGTTAAATCTTGAAATAAAAAGTATTATAAGCATTACTGGAACTACACCATTGAAATAAAAACAAAATAATTTTTAATACAGTTTTAAATATAATTTATATTCAGAATAATTAAATACTCACTAAAATTTCTAGTAACAAATATGACAAGTTTTTCAATTCATTGGAGGGCACAGAAGAATATTGTAACTACAAACAAAATCAACATTAAATGAATAATTTATAATTAATAAGAATAATATAGAAATTTACATTCATCAATTTAGATCAACACATAACTCAGTAATTGTTCTATTAATAATTATAATTAAAAACAGATTGCAATGAAAAAATGCTCACCATAATTTGCCGAATAATAGAAAATGAAAAATTTTCATTACAAAAACAGCACTGTACTAGCATATCTGTAAACACAGATATAGACCCAGATACTTCACGACAAGCACTAACAATCTAAATAAAAGAAATAAAATATTAAAAAAATATTTTAATATTACAAATTTAAAGTAATACTTTAAATTTTCCTAACATTGAAGATGTGTAAAAATTTTAAGAAAACTCCCAAAATCAAAAATCAAATTTGATTGGATCTGATTTTAAAAACAACTTTATTTATATATAAAATTAAACAATATGTAAAACTTACTGAAATAAACTAGATACACATAACAAATTTTTAAAAACTGTAGTAACAACTTAAGACAGTTATTAAATTTTAAAAATGTCAAACACTGGTAAATATATAGTAGCTTATTTCAAATATACAGAACTGATTATAAAAGTAAAACTCAATTGAAATAAATGTAATTAATAATTCAATTAATAATTTTCTTTCCAAAAAGGGCACATTAAAACCATAATAAAAAAAAATAATCTTCTTCACTTGATTAAAATTACTTATTTAAAGTGGTAAAAAATACAGAAAGTGGTAAATCGACATTGAAATATCAAAAAATCAAAATTAATAAATGGTAATGATTGCACTGATATACTTTTTTTATGTACAATATAATATTTATATTTGTAATGTACTTTTTTAAAAAAATGTTATTGTGAATAAAATTATCTTAAATACTTTATGTAAAAAAAAAAACTTTATTTGCAATACCTCTTGCAAATACCTAGGAGCCCCTGGTCCATATAATGCATCTGTAATTTCCTGAGGCATGGGAAGAAATGTTTCACTGGCAGAAAATATTGAACTTCTCTCAGAATAGTCTTCTAGTTCTTTAAAAATAATTCATAAGAAACTATAGTTGCATTGTTTTCAAAATACTTACATATATTATTAGCACTTTAATAATAGTTATAAAAATTACCACAAGTTCTTTGAGGACTTAAGTCGCAACTTAATATTAAGGATGCCATTGTTGTATGAAGAGCACCGAATTCTTGAGTTTGTAAGGGTGTCCATCTTCGAGGAAAGGAATCCTGCAAGAAAATTATTGCATTCTTTAAAACATAGACTTTTAATATAATAAAAGCATTTCTAAATGAAAGTATTTGATGTTCAGAAAACTTCATTGCCATTTTAATTTGAGATTCAATATAAAAATGCTGCTTAATTTATTTTTTCCTTATGATAATAATAATCATATTTATTTTCAAACAATTAAAGGATGAGAATAAATAAAATATATCATAATCTTAATCGGCATAATCAACTTCAACATTTTATTTTAACGTTAAATAAACAAAAAACTCAAATAATAATCAAATATTTAATGCTATTTAATTGATTTAAAATTAATGATTATACAAATAATCAGCAGTTATTGGTTTTTCTTAAAAGAAGTAGATAAAATTTTACCAACTAATTGATGCTGAAATTTTCTTTCAATTTTACCTATATTTAATAAGAACATGAAGGAAAAAAATCAATATCTTACTGCGCTTTGCATGTTAGCAGATGAAGGTCCCAACAAGAAAACAAGCAATTTTTGAAAAGCATTGCTCTGAATTAAGTGATTACAAGTTTTGTGACCCTTCAAATAAAGAGAAAAACTAATTACAAAATATTCATCACAAAATTATATAAGAAATTAAATGTAAATGAAACAAAAGTTAGAAAAACAATATTTAAAAATTCTCATTTTAAAACTTCCTTTCCTTAAACTGTTAAATTTAGAAAACATTTTAAATAATTTATTGCTGTGATATTTAAAGAAAATTATTTTTTTAACAATTAGATTAAATAATTTGCAATGTGATTTTTAAATATTAATTTATACTTCTTGGTTTACATATCAAAATGAATGTTATTTTTCAACATATAACCAACTTCAGAAAAAGTACATTAAACACAAATTTTAAAAATTTATTTCTTGATAGAAAGTCACATTAATTCAATTTTTTAAAAAATACAATTAATGTGACTTTCTATCAAGAAATAAATTTTTTTAAAATTTGTGTTTAATGTACTTTTCTGAAGTTAAGCAGTTATATGTTGAAAAATAAAATAATATTTTTTTAACTAGTAATTTTCAATTAATTAAATTTTTGAACAATAAAAAAAATTTTATTTTACATATATATTTTTTTTTAATTTCTTGTAAAAAATATATAGATCAATTAAAGAAAAATTTACTTAGAACAATGCATACCATTTGTGCATAGGAACTAAGAAGCCAGAAATATTGACTACTATTTTTACAATTATCTGGCACATCATGATTCAGCATTTCTAGTAGATGTATTATTATAGCATGTAAACTAGGTGATGACTAGAAGGAAAGGAAAATCAAATTAGAAGTAAAAATATATGTTTAAAATAAATTATTCATAAAAGAATTTTAAAAATTTCAAATTTAACTTTATAAACATTTAATTTGAAAAACCAATCTTTTAAGTAAACAAGACGTAAAATAATATAAAAATATTAATTAACAAGTACAAGCAAACTTTATACAAATATAAGAATCCTAAGGAAAAAAAGTTTCTATCTCTCTATGACTTTATTGGCAATAATAATGACAGTAAAACAAAACAAAAGTAGGACTAAAAATGTCCATAATTTAACAATTATATGTAGTTTAATATTTTCATTAAAAGGCTTTCTGAAATTCATTTTAATCAACAGAATATTATAATTACAAAAAAATAAAAAATAAATAATTTTAAGTTAGTTCTGCAATAATATAGAAAAGTCTATTAAACTTTGTAATTCTAAATTATCATAATTACTTATACTTACCACTTCACCATCATTTAAAAGAAAATGACTTATTCCTTTTTGTATTAATTGAGAAAAAACTAGACGAACTTCTCGACATGGACAATCCAAAAGAAAGGTTCTATGAATTAAATAACATCATTAATTCATTTTTTCATCATTTAACTAAAAGAATCAATGAATTTTAAATCAAATGGATTAGCTCACTTTAAATAACTTAGACCAGTGTCAGTGCTTATAAAATCAATGAACCAATTAGATGCTTCTTGACAATTATTCACAACTTTAGCAATAAAATCCACCAAATCATTCATTGTTTCACTGAAAATTTAAAATATTTTTTATAAATATAAAAAGATATGAACATTTATTTTTGAGCAGAGGAAAAAGACATGATATATTTTATACATCATAATAATAGCAGAAAAACTGTCATTTTATTGAATGTATTATTAAAAGAAACATACCTAGATCGCTTCTTGTAACGTAAATATGTATTGAGCAAAAAATTAACACTTAGAGGCAAAAGACTATCCACAGCATAATTGGAAAACTTAAGTGAATGTACAAGATTCTGAAAAAAAAAATACATTCATATATACATTATTACGTAACTATTAAGAGTTATTTATTCAGAATTTATCACTATTTTTATCTAACAACAATAGCTTGATCATCTCACTCTCTCTCTATATATATAAAGGATAAGCCAAAACGAAGTATTTATTGTTCAACCATTGGATTTTTTTTTCTGCTTATTAAATGTTTTTCAGTTTTGTTGCTGCAGCTTATTCACTCTTCAGATTTAGAACAATGGCTTAATGGAATGAGTTGGTCAACAAAAAGTCATGTTTCTAATTAAATTCACTTCTTGTTTATTCCCCTTTGTTTTTTTGAGTTTATACATATAGTGTGATTTTTTTTTTTTTTCTTTTTAATGAGAGACACATAAATAAATAATAAATAAGCGTAATATTTTTATTGATGTAATTCTGTTTTCTTTCGAAATTTTATAAATAAATAATCAACTTCTTATTTTTGTATATATGTTAAATTGAAGTTAAAGTCTTTTATTTCAAAAACTTAATGAGAAAGATATAACTATAAATTATAATCTTCAATATATATTAAAAAATAAACATGCAAAATTTATCAATAATATTTAATATAACATATCAGCTGAATATTTCTGTTAAAATGAAACTATTTTGAAGATTTAAAAAATAATGGTTAAATTTGAAATTACAGGCAATTCATTTTAAAATTTATATTTTGAATATTTCTAAATATATCTAAAGTTATAATTCACATTACTAAATAAAACAAACTTTGTTTTAAAGTATCTATGATTACAAAATACTATTTTTTTTTATACTCATAAATTTATATTTTAAATGTATTCACTGAAGTTGCATAAAAAAATTGTGTTGCAATTCTGCAATAGTGATAACTGGTAAAAATTATCATCAGTTAAAATTTTATTTAAATATTATATATAAAATTTATGATTGAAATAAAACATTACTTACAATGTTAGCAAATAGTAGCTGTCTTATAAATAGGAAATATGAATCATTATAAATATCACAATTGTGCATGAAACGCAGATTTTCATCTTGCACTACTTGTTGTATACGAGCAGGCATTTTCTCTAAGAATAAACCATGTCTTTCACCTCTGTCAACCAATTGTGTCAACTGAGACAGACTATCTCTTTGACGATGAGGACTAATATGATGAGCAGGAGACTGCTTTTTTGGTGTTCTGAAAAACAATGAAAATTTCAAATTTTAGAATGAAAAATGGTGAATAAAATTTTAATTCAAATATAGAAAAATGGTTGAAATTAAGATAATTCTTTTAATGATTAATTTGAACTTTTTTCAGAATTTTTTACTAATTGATTGCATTTAGAAGATTTTGTCCTTAGCAGCATTGATATACATTGTACATAGTAGTGGTAAGTGTATACAATATTTATGAATAAAAATAATACAAATTGAGTTGAATAAAATTGTTTAGTTAGACATATTGACAAAAATAAGCAAAATTACCTCTTATAAAGAACAAAAATAGTAACAAAAACTGTATATGGTATATTTTTGTCTGGCTCATATAAAATAAAAAAAAAAAGTATATATTTTTAATATAAAAATGATGAGCCATAATATAACATATAATCACTACAATGATAACAAATTGTAAACTGTAAAAGTTTACAAATTTCAATCAGAAAGTCAACACAAAAAGCAGGATAACTACCAGTCTGAAAAAAAAAGTTTTCCCTGATTTTTCAAGTACAATTATGAAAATAAATCCATTAATATATAGACATTTTTATTTGAAAAAGGTGGGGGGGGTAAAAATTAAGATATCTTCTTAATATACAAGCTATAATTATATGTTCTATGATACAAAAAGCCTTCATTACCAAACCTCAACACACAATTTTAACAATCTGCTTTAATTGCACATTATAATAAGCTATTGTACACAAAAATAATAAGCACTAATGATAATGAGAATAGAAGCAAAAATACAATTATTAAAAAACACATTACACGGTTAGTCTTTTATAGTAATTTTGAAAAATCTTTTATAGTAATTTTGAAAAATCATTTATTGCTCATGGCTACCAGCATCAAAATTTTTAAAAATATTTTTTTAAAAATCCATTCAAAAAATTTTAAAACTTTCACATCAATCTTTATGTTTATACATTCATTTTGAAAAAAATCAAAATTTTATTTGAGCTACTCCTTGAGGGAAAAAGTTCCAATAAAGCTTTCTTACAGTTACTGTAAAAACAGAACATTAAACATTTAAACAAGAGCAAAATTATGTATAAAGCAAGATTCCATATTATACTACTGCAAAGGAAAGGAAATTTAGCACTGGTACTGAAAAAGTTGGAACACAACAAAATTATTTTTTAATCTTTTCATTTTCAATGGTCTACTGATGCCAAATATCTAGGAGTTATCCTAGATAAAAGGCTAACTAATTCCTCACATATTAACTACATTAAATATAAATATAATATCTGACTTGCATATGATGTATCCATTTATCAACAGACATTCTCCCTCTCTCTTATCTTATGTACTGCTGCTAATTGCTAAATCAAATCTATTCAATGCCTTGAAAACAAACTTCTGTGCATTATTATCAACTCTATTTGGTTCTTTAGAAATGATGAGATTTGTCACTCTATTAGCCACTAAAGAATATTCAAAATTCCATCCTCAAATTTGCAGATAACTTTTATAATAATTTCGATTATATTCCAAATTATGAAATTCAGTACATACCACTTCATGATTTCTCTATTCCTGCAAAGAGCAGTTTTGCATAATTTGATACCCCATTAAAGTCATCATTTTTAACAGTAATTACTCTTCCCCTTCCCCTAACAAGTACATTCTCTTAATATTTTGCAACTATTTTCTTGCTGCTATCCTTACTTCTAAAAAAATTCATGGACAGATTCTTCTCCACTTTACTTCCCATTTCACTGCATCGTGTGTAAAGCCTTTTAATATTTTCTGCTATCATCTCATATATTCTCTGCAACATACTCAACTAACAGATAGGCACTCCAATAACCTAGATGATAAACATGAAGCAAATGACTATCAGTTATGTGTATACAGTACCACTAAATCATTGGGTCTTGGTTTTCCAGAGGTACACAATCATTACCCCTGGTGTAATATTGCAATGTGCAGTCTCTCACAATTGCAGGCTTACCCTGATAATCTTATTGAACCTGTTTGGCAAATTGATGGCATCCTACAGCCTTTCATGGCACATCAACCTGAGCCCTTTTTCAATAAAATAATGTCCTTTACAGCTTAATACCTTTGAAAGGCCTCTGTGCTATTGACGCTCTTTCTTACATGGCAAAACTAGCAGATCACTCGTTATTTGAACATGGATTAGCCTTCACAGGCATCCATATTTGAACACCCCAAAATATTGTAATCAAGAGCAATAACCAAGAAATGCCTGTCAGAATGTATCAGAAGATGAAATTAGATATCTTTATTCTTCCTTAAGCAGATATATTCAAGCATGCATAGCCACCAGAGGAAGTTTCATCTACTACTGATTTGAACATTTTACAACTGCAAACTATTTATACATATTCATCTTTTTAAATCCAAGTATGGTCTTTATGTACATTTAACTTTAATAAAAATCATTTTCTTCGTGATGCTTTGGGATTTTTTCCCCCCATGTCATAAAAGTGTGTAATTTGCTTCCATTATATTTCAATTATTACATTTTAAGATAGTTATAAGTGTAAATGAATAAAATACCTGGATAATCATTTCACACATAACACAATTTATTATTATTATTATTCTCTTAAGAATAAATTAATAATATAAATTACTTCCATATAAAACTTACTTATTTAAAGACAGTTCTTCAGATTTCCTAAAAGAAAACTTATTTGGTGTTTTTCTAGGAGTTCTAGGAGTTCTTACAGCCTCTTCAACTTTTCATAAATTAGCATGTAGGCATTCCAGTACCTTTGTCGAATTTCAGGATATGAGTTGTCTGAAAATTTTAATTTAACATTTATGATTTAATATTTTTACACAAGAAATAAATAGATAAATTTATTAATCCAAATGTATACAAAAGTATTACAATTATGCTTTATGAATTTTTTTAATTATTTAAAAAAATTTTAGTTGATATATTAGCATATTTTAAAATTATATTTTTAAAACAAATTTTAAAAAATTATATTGAACAGCATATTATATAATTATATATTATTCCAGCATACATTAACTTTCAGACTAATAACACATAAGTAAAACATATAAAAAACTACAAATTACTTGAATCTCTAACTTTTGCCTTGTAAGTTCCACCAAAACACTCAGCTTCTAGTGTCAAATCATTCATTTCAAATTCTTCAACCGTAATGTCGTTGAACTTGAACCATTTTGAAAGATTTGCACCAGAATCCAATCTAAAATTAAACATTATATTTTATAATTCAAATAATGCAATTCTATACATATTAACAGATTTGATTCAAAATTACTAAAATTTAATTAAATTAAATTTTTGCGCTGCCTATTCATAAGAATTTGCTCAAAATATAAATTAATATCACAAAATAAGAAATCAAACCAAAAAATAATATGAAAAAAAATTAAGTAAATGTTGTTACACATAATAACATTGTTTTACTGAACAAACAATAAGATAAAATAATTTGATGCCATGTTTTTATACATAAAACAATATAGTAACAAAACTAGGCATAATGGTTGAGATTGAGAAAATATCTATAACCAAAATTTCATGATTTCTTTTTAAATATTTAAAAATATATGAAAGTATCCATGAGAACATTCAATTAAAAAATATATCTAGAATAATTTTTTAAAAACTTAAAATTAAAAATTACAATCATAATTTTTAATAAAAGCACAATGAAATATCTTATTTTAAAATACTCTAACATTAATTACTTTAAAACCATTCAATTAACTTCTATTGAAGAAAACATATTTTTTTCTCGATATAAACATGAATAGATAACAAAAGGAGAAGTCATCAAAATTATATGAATAAAAGAAAACCTTTAAGGAACAAATAAAAATGTGAAAATGTTTTTAATAAAAGAAATAATCAAGTATCCCAATGTTTGATTAGAATAATTTAAATATCATATTTTATATAAAACTATTAAATAATTTTTAGAAAATTTTTATTTCAATATAATTTTGGAATTTTTTAAAGATGGATAAAGATTTCATAAAAATAATTACCTCCTTTCCTTTATGTAACTGTAATAATGGCCAGCATTTGCTTGCCCACTATGTACAATAACTCCAACCAATTCATACATGTTACTTCCCGCTTTCTGTACAATTGTAGTTGCTGGAACAACTTGATCATCACTGTCACTTTCATTTTTCATGGATTCCCTTTCCTGTATACCATCTGCTGTATAGGGCTGCATATCTAATTTCCAGGGGAACTGAATAACAAAAGATTAAAAATTATTAAATGATTAAAAAGTTATGCAAAAAAACATTAAAAAATCAACAAATTGAGTTTTTAAATCAGTAAAATATTTTTAAAATAGAATGATTCAAAACTCATAGTGCAAAACTTAAAAAGTGATAGAACATAATGTTCAATATATAATACATGGACATAATGAAAACAGTAAATTGTTAGGCAGTGCTATCACTGAATGCATGCCTTTTTTTTAAACACTTTTGATGAGTGGCCATCTAGAAATCTACACATCTATATTTGTTTCAGCAGCAATTCTAAACAAATGTTTGGGCTAGAATCCTCCATGATCATTTGATTGACCGATATCTCCCACCATGCCAATTTGACAGCATATACTACCTTCCTTTTTACTAATATGCATTGTCAAATTTTCTGCAATCAACACTAAAGCACATATTTGGTTACAACATATCAGAGTACCATTTGATTTCAATACAGATGTACAAGGGATAGATCAAGGTGATTCTATAACTTGGCCGGCACTGTTGCTCATCTTTTTAATCCTGGCTTCTTCCAAATGAGGCCTCTTCATATGTAATGCAATATTTATAATTGCTGCTGCTGCTGTCAGTGATATTCAAGAAACACTACATGTTTTTGAAAAACACTAGATGATCAGTAAAAACACCTAGTTTCTGATACATCAAAAGTGTGAAGCTGGCAGTCCTCCTTTTAAGCAGTTTCTGTAATTCTGTTCACACATTTTGCCCTTTCTATCAGAAAAATGTATTTTGTACCTTTCAGTATTTTATTGTATAAATGACTTTTCAATCAATCTTGTGCTTTTTCATTTTGCAAGTTAGTAATCATCACCTGTTAGTAGTTCATTGTTTGTGTTATGAAATTTTATGCATTATATGACAAAATTGCTTGTTTAGATGTGTTCTACCACTCTTTTAAATTTTTGACCATGACTTCTGAATTATGTATAAATCATAAATTATTGGTAAATAAAATAAATTATTGTAAATTATTACACTAAACTAACTTACAATTATCATGAATTTACTTTGATACTTATGCTAAAATATAGAAATATAAAGAAGAGTTCATTCAGAATTTTAAAAAAAGTTGTTGTTTTTACAGAAAATCTGAATAAAAACATTTATTGATTGAATAAATTTCAAAAACAGCTGCATAATTGAATAAACAACTAAATCACTTAAAAATTTATAAATAGTTCTAAAAAAAGAAATTCAAATTTTTTTTTTTTTTTGTTTTCATACCACAATTTTAAAAAAAAAAATATGACTGCTCATGCATATAATACAAAAATGACTTCAAACTATATAAATCAATATAAAGGTAAAATTATCTGGTATCGGGTATATATAAATAAAAACAAACTATTCTAATTAATAATGGAATAAACTCTATTTCCCAATTAGTATGTAAAAAAGCGTTAATCAGCAATGCTTAAAGCATTAAAAAATCTAAGAAGAATAAAAATATTTCTATTAAATAAACTATTCAAATTCTGAAGTAAAATTTCCCCAAGAATTCTCATGGCAATTTTTCTAAATTCATTGGGCATAATGTGAAAATTTTCTTTAAAACTTAATAAATTTTGAGTACTGTAAAAAAAAAAAAAAAAATACATGATTAATAATAAGAAAAATAAAAAATGAAAAAAATTACCTTAAAATAATCATCAAATTTCAGGGATCTATTGGCTTCCCAATCATAATCAAATCTTTTTAATTGTATGACTAATACAGATGGTAAAGTCTTGATGCATGTTCTCTTAATAGTGTTCCGCTAAAATTTTAAAAAAGAGAGAGATAAAAAAAAACAGCTATTAAATGAATGAACGAAAATATTATTTTAAATAATGAACATTCTACATTTAGCTGCATAACTCTCACTTATGCTTTAAATTTAAACTGTATTAAAAATAGGAATAAAATCGAAAAGAAATTTTTGTTATGGTATTGAAAATAACTTGCATTCATATATTCTATTGAAGAAATAATGTATTAAGACTTATATATTCTATATAAGTCTTAATACATTATTTCTTCAATTTAAGACACAATAGACTACTATTTAACTGGGAACAATAGATAATGGTTAACTATACTTATGAATTTCAAAAATTTTTATGTACTTAAGAAAAATGTTTTAAGAAATGCAGTTTTTAATAAATTTTTAACTATGAATTAATTTATTTATTTTCAAAAGGATTTAATGGTTGGTCAATAGGTGCAATTATCCTCACATATTGTTGCCTTTAAAAAGAAAATATTTAATGCAAGCTAAAATATCAAAAATATGAAATTAACTGTAGAAGCATTGAAGAAATAATTATATATATATATATATATATATATATATATATATATATATATATATATATATATATATTTTAACTTCGGTTATTTAGAAAGGCATACTTCACAATAACCCATAAATGTTTAATCTGTCCTCTACAAATTTATCATTGTATTATGACAAAATTAAAAGATAATAAAAGGGTACAAAAAGTGCTGATTATCTTTATGCCAATCAGTGTTTTTATTCGAAAAGAAATAAAACTATAAAAATCGACCATTGTATCCCAACTTCCCTTGTATATTGAACATTTTGCATTATCTAGAATTTACCAGAGATATTTTACAGAGAAAAATTTTAAAAGGGAGCAACTTTTTTTTATTGCCACAAAATAAATAAGGAATATTGAAACATTTGCTAATAACTACAGTCTTGAAATTAAGACTCTTGTGTGAGAGTAAATAAATAAATAAACACACAAATTGAGACCATGCATACAGGCTACTGTGTTATTGAAAAAAAAAATTATCTCTTAGTTTGCAATAAATTAGAAAACAATTTACTTTTCTAATATTTAGAAATTTACTTTTAAAACAATGTCCATGTTCCATGTTATAACAAAATGGAAGTTATTATTATTATTATTTTTTTTTTTTTTGTAATAATATTGATAAATATGGACAAGTTACTAATAAAATAACGACAGGTTCATCCTGTTCCATCGAGCTGTTCATCCTTATAACAGGTAAATACAAAATTTGAATAAGAAATTGTTCATTCTTATTTATACACAAACGATGACACTTTGACATGTATAAAATATCTAATTTGAGGATTAATTTTGTTATTTAAGGAATTGTTTATAATATACAACAAAAACTACAGTTCAATACCTTTTCATGACACTTTTCACATAGATAAGCATTGTGACCTTCTAAAAGTTCTCCTTTGACAAACTGGTCTAAAGAATCAATGAGATTCTGGCTTTTAACTGGCAAATTTAAAGCCATAAAAGTTTCTTCTCTTTCATACCTTGATAAAAAATTAAGAGATTAATTTCCAATAATTTAAAATAATATTATTTAACTATGCAGTGTATTGATAAAAAAATATATGAACTTTAGTAACTATTTTTAAAAGCATATTTATTAATTTTCTCAGCAAAGGGACATACCTGTGAGGGCAACCTTGACATATCTTCTGATCTGAGAATACCCCTTCATATTTTGGTTTGAAAACAGGATCCCAGCCATTTTTTATAAGATATTCATCTATTTGATCTATTAAATGGGTGAAAAATTCAAAGGCATCCTGTTGTTCTCGAACATTAATAGGTTCACCCCACAAGCGGAAACATTTCCAAAAACGCTCAGGAGCATGATATTGAAGACGGGATTCTAGTAAATGACCAAACACCATTTGGAATTGATAGAAAAGTCTATAATGGAAATCAAACCATTATACATTTATTTTTTACTGTCTTGATAAAAGTGTCTCAATAAACCAAAAATAATTTACAAACATTTATATGCCTCTCATATTTGATAATATTAATATTAAAATTAATTGAACAAAAAGATATGAACACAAGTTTTACAATCAACAGCTATATTGTAATAAGCATGTAATTTAAAACTTTATTTTAAGAAAAGAACATTTTTAGCTAAAAAAAAAAATGTAAATTGGCTTAGAATTTATTTTTATATTATTCAATTTGTATGTAGTTTTAAAAAGTATTTAACTCTCATTTCTATCAAAGAATTGTATTCAATTCCATGTATCAAAATTATTTTATATTACTGAAGATATATTTGTATCATAATATTTTATAAAATAAAATTTTTCCTTACACAATTAGTTCTATTTTTTAAGAAAAACATTTACTTACCCATCTTCATTTGGTTCATTTTCATCAACTGACAAAATAGCTTCTTTAATACCAGGTTGCATATATAATTGTTGAATGACTGAATTCATATAACAAGTTGCACCCGCATTTTTTAGACCCACATAGCCGCAGGAAGCTCGAGCAGCAACTAAAGGTTCATGCTAGAAGAATAGTAATAAACACGATTATGAGCACTTCAATAAATATTAAATATCTACATATGTTAAAAATAATATCATTAGTATCCTTTTGTAGATTTGCCCATATATCTACAGGTAAGATATGTTAAGGATTTGCACTATATAGTTATACTAATATCGCATACATCTTAATCTAGAAATATTATTATTACTATTGATATGTAATTTATTAATATTTGGATAATTATAAATAAATAACTTTCATAGATTTCTATAATACTAATAATTCATAAATTTATAGAAAACAGATGTATGAAATACAAAAACTGCTCATCGATACTTTTAGAAAATATCAATAACTCAATATTTTAACATTAATATAGATGTAACACAGTACAAAAATTAAACTGATGAATATGGAATTAACTCAATCTATCATCTTGTTCTATCAGGTTAATCAATTTTATACTATAATATACAAGAGTTTGAGAAAATAAAAATATTCTATTTTTACAAGAATTAATTCAACAATTGAAATATCCTACATTTAGAAGGAAAAAAATTAAAGAACAATAACACATTTAAAAAATTCTAAACCTCATATTCCTTAGCAAGCTCTGGTTTTAAGGTGTGATGCATTGATAGGATTTGTGTAGCAATAGTTTGCATGTTTTCTGAACAACCTGTTGCAAGTTCAACTAAAACTTCATATGCAGCTACCGTGATTCAAAACTACTGCATCTGAAAAATAAATTTTATAAAGCAATTAAAAAATTTCATTTTTATTTTATAACTAAGGCAATTCTAATTTGCACAATTTTTTTACTTCTATTGTGGATTTTACATAATAATATCCGAGAAGAGTAAAATTAAAAAATATTGATAGAAATTTTAATTTTTCAATACAAATATATACATTAAAGAAAAATTTTTAAAAAGGGTTGAAAAATTCTTAGAATTTCTTGAATTAAGTTAATTTTCTGGCTTAAGATACTGAAATTCAATAAACAACAGAAAAGTTAAAATAATCGCTTTTCATTCACAATTATTGCTTAGAAAACATTTTCTCACTGAAAATTTTGCTATCAATAACTATTAACTGAAAAGAATAAAATTAATGGATTTTAATATTTATAGTGTTTTTATAATTAATTATAAAACAAAGTATATCATAACAAAAGACCATTCTCAGATACATATTACAAAAATAAGAAAATTTGAAAAAATGTTTAACTCACTTTGGAGCACAATCTTTAGAAGTACTGTTACAATTTGTATCTAGAGATATTCTTAAAGATGCAGGAAACAAAAATTTGCTAATACATCAGGTATTAATACCTTTCCTAAAATAAGAAATCATATAAATGTGAGTAATATTTTTAAATGATCCTTTTAATAATAATTACATCAATAAAAAAATTATATTCATTGGTATAAGCTAATAAATAAATATTTGAAAAATAGACATACCCGATTTAGAATATATAATTTTTATATTATGTTAACATCAAAGACGCTCATGAAAATTAATAGATAACCTGATATATTAAGACAGGAATGTGTTGGCATAAGTTATTTCAAAGAACATAAAATATATATATATATATATATGAATTGTTTGAGGACTATTAATTTTTTTTTTTTTTAGATGAAAATTACAATTGCAGCTTATGTATCTTTGTAGATTATAGGTAGGAAACCATCACAACAACTAAGAATTAATATTTAAATAAAAAAATATCAGCTTACCGACTTCTTCCTTTTGCACACCATCACATGTTAAAAGAGTTTTAACATAACGAAAATGCCCTGCCATCAGTGCACTATCTGCAACTTGTAATGTTGCAGATGTTGATGGAGAAAAGCCTTGAAGCCAAGAAATTTCTTCTTCAATCATTTGTTTAGGGTCAATATTAAGACGCTTTTGATCAAAATCTATAATTACACATTTAATTATTTATTTAAATTATTATATTCAATTACTTATTATCTTATAAATATTATATATAAACATAATACTTAAAATAATCATAAAAATCATTAATTAAAAAAACAAAATATATATTACACCCGAAATTAATTCTAAAAAAGACCATTCTACATTTAATCAATAATAAATAATTTATATTAATGCTTTAAATCAAGGCACCAATACTGATGCCAGATAAAAATGAAAGTCATGCAAGCAAAGCTTGCATTAACATAATGGAAACTTTCCAAAGCAAAAGAAAATAAAGAAAATGTTAAAGTTTCTCATCAAAACATGAGTAAAATTGTATTATAAATCATAATTTACTACATTGGTCATACTAATTTAATCATAATTTATTATATTTACACTCATATTACAAAAAAGAACAAAGTAGTTATGAAATATGAACAATGTGGCAATTATCATTGTGATAATTTAATGACGATATAATGTAAAGATTTTGTAACTGATCCAGAAGATAAATTTGCATGAGGCCATTATGAAAAACGAATAATAAAAATTATCGAAATTAAAGGATTGTAAATCTCTTAGTCAATTTGCAAATTGTGTTCAATGAAAAAATATCACAATAGATTCAATTCATTATTATAATTTTTGTCTATCAGTTCCAATTTATATATATGTTGCATAAATGATTATTTAATTTGGAATGCTTCCTTTTATTATCATTCCCACAAAAAGAATGCAATTCGTTATCAGTCCCAATCAAGGTCAACTAAATTTTAGTCTTTTAGTCAACTTTCCTAGTCTTTAAACTAATTTTTCATCTATTTAATATTCTGCACATCACTATTTAATCTGCTAATATTCTGTTACAGATAAGATACCTAAATTGATATTCATTTTTAGTAATAAATTTAACAACTGCAACAAATGCATCAGCATTTTAACCATTGAGTCACTGTGTTTAAACCGATTCCACATGTTTACCGATTTTATTTTATGTTTGTTGTTGTTGTTTCTTATCCCACTTGGCAGACATTTCTAAGCCAAGTCCACGAGCTCATACGTACTCATGATTGAAGGGGAAGGAAGCAGCTTCTGTTGTGATGGAGCACCCGTAGGTAGAAGCCTGACTTTTGCTCCGTGACGCTCTTACAGTCATATGACCGGGACCTATGGCTTAAAGTGGATTCCGAACCACTACAAACATCCATGGCACCGCCGGGACTCGAACCCGAAACCTGTGGCACCGAGCGCCAGAGCAATAGACACTCGGCCATTCAGGCTCCAATTTTGAATTGCCAACGGCAAGCGATGTTCCTAGGTGGTCACCCTCCCAAGTACTGACCGTGCCCGATGATGCTTGACTTCGGTGATCGAACGAGAACCGGTATATTCAGCAATGTATAGCCGTTGGCGATTTTTATTTTATGTATAGCAAAAGCATGTCATAAAAAATCATTTTACTTTCTTCTTCCCTGCGCAACTGGCAAAAAAAATCCCAAATACAAATGTTAGGAATGCTACATAATTGGGAGCATTGCTTTATTAGCATTTTATAATCCTATCTTTATATTACAATTAAAGTTCTACTGTTTATTTGAATTTCTATTTGACAATATTTAAATCTCATTGACAAAAACATATCAGATAAACTAATAAAGCTGAAACAAATAATAAGTTCTGCATTCAAAACAAAGATTTCAAAAATACCAAACCTGTTAAACCATGTAGAAGTCTGCAACAAAGTTCAAAATATTCTGTGCATTGTCCAAGAAGTCTGCAAGGAATAAAGATTTTAGGTTTAAATAATGAAAAACTAATAAAAAATTTTTGATTTCATTATATTTCCCATAGAATTTTAGAGTTAAAAATTAATAATGAAAGTTCTTCAATACTAATAGCTATAAGATAGATTAGATTTTTTTCAATGCACAATGGATGAATTTCAATTAGACTGTACCTTTGACTGTCTCCTCGTATACAACTAGATGGCACCCATAATGGTAGACGAGCTTTCAAAAGCACTCCTATCAAATAATCTTTAGGAGTTAACGAAGAATTAACCATCGTTGAGCTTAATTTGCTAAATTCTTCTAATGCACATTGTCTCACAACAGGACTTGAAGAACATAAAAGTACATCAATAATAAAATCATTCACGCAAGGTACTGAAGCAAACTTACCTAGAAAACAAATCATTTACGTATTTTTAATTTTGTGTTATTTATCAAATATAATTAATTATTAATAATAATAAGTTTGTAATAAATACTATGTTTAAGACAAAATTAATCTTACTAAAAATATCTGGCCGCATTTTAATACAGTTGATTAGGAATTCCAAAGCTTTAACTGAAAGAAGCACATCTTTTTTTCTTTAACAAAATTTTGCTGAGCACAAACTCCCCCTTGAAGAATGAGATTATCACTTGTGTCACTGCCACTACTTGCATTACTACCTATAAAAATGAAACATATATTAATATAATTATCAAATTAAATTAAAAATTAAACTATAAAAAAGAAAAAATTACCTTTTCAGTAACTGATTTACATTGATATATAAATGAATAGTATTTGATAATATCAAAGAAATATAAAAAGAATTTATAAAAACTACTGAACAATTATATATCAAAGAATTTTTAAGTTTATTTACATAAAGTTTCTTTTTAGCCTTCCTTCTATAAAATTATTTATTTTACTATCATTAAAAAAAATACCCAACAAAATACTTATTTATTCAAGAAAAACATTTTAGCATAGACAGTTCTTTTAAAACACTTCCTTTTACATAACTATCCATTTACTAAAAATATTAAATTATTAACAAGCTGAAACAACATAATTGCAGAATATATATTGATTGAATAGTGCTACGTGCTTAAATAAAAAATTTTATTTTCTAATATGTTTAGTCTAATAGTCCTCTTGTTGAACTATTATATTACATCTTGATTTCTAAGTTTAAAGTGCTTTTCTAAAAATATCATACGTTTATTTTGTTTTATTTCTCCATGACAATCATTGAGAATTCATCCAATGTTTTGGGATTTTGCTTATATGAAGTTTGTTTTAAAAGTCCAAATGCACAATAATCCATAGGAAACACGTTGGGAAGTTAAGTAATAAAAAAAAAAACTTATTTTGCATTTAAATGTAATAGCCGCAGTTAAGGTTTCATTTTCCTATATATTCAGAGGTATGATCGGTAACCTGGTCCTGATGGATTGTTTGGATAAGTGAAGGATTATCAACTTTGAAAATAGGTGTTAGAACATATTTTTGATAGTAAAGCCGAATTAATTTTGACATTTTCTACAACTTCCCTTAAGTTTTCTGCTATAAGATAATCCAGTAATAATCATAAAAAGCATTTAACAAAACTTTCCTTGTTTTCTCTGAATCAACATTTTAGGTTTATTAATCATCTTTTTTTACAGTAGTCAGATAAATATATCCAAGTGTCATTAGTTGTGACTAAATATTTTCACCTGCCAAATAATTTTCATACAACAGTCTGTATTATACTGAAAAACATGTTTTGGTATTAGTCGATGAACATCATATTTTTGTTTTAATTGGCTTTAAATTAGATTTTATAATTTTATTTGAAGTTTCTATAAAGATATTTAAAGATTTTGCAATAGTTGCTTGCTTAGAGGATTGGTTTTGTTTTAAAACATAGAATCTGACTTTGTAAAATTAATAGATGCACACACCATTTTGTATGCATTTTTTTAACCTTCTCCCTAGTCAAACATAAACTTTGATATTTTTTTTTCCTTTTTTTAAATAATATCATTAATTTTAATGTAGAAATATTAAAACCACTCTTTATACATCTTTTTTTAATAATCAAATACAAGCATTTCTCTTAGGAAAGTGCAAAAAAAAAAAAAAAATTTATATTCTCAATTCATTGTTAAATTTTAATGACTATTTTTAAAACAAAGAATTATTTTAATGATGATAATTAAACTATATTCCTAATTGATGACATTGTTTCCTTTTTATTCATTTAAATTTAATTCATAGAGAAAGTTAAAATCATTACAAAAATGTCTAAACCCACCATATATGTGCATTTATAATAATGTAAATATTATATATATATATATTATTTCTATTTTATCTAGATTTAGGATTACAAATCTTACATATTTAATTACCTGTACTACTTTGCCGACTTCTACCCATGCAAGAATGTGTTCCTTCTTTGATGGGTAAAGAACAATTCATAAATAATAAATTACCAGCTGCTGCTGCCCAAGATAAACGGACCAGATTTAGCAATGTGCAAAAAGATCAGTAACTTTGATTGTCTATTAAAAGAAACAAACTTATTATTTTCAAAAAACATAATTCTATATAAAAAATAAAAGAAAATATAGTATTTTTCAAAATAACTAAATTATTAAAAAGCAATAAAAAACAAAATATTAAAAAATCTTACTTCTATTGCTTTCACTGCATTGAGTCTTTTGACAGCACTAGACAGATCATCAGATATTCCAGTATTTGTGCAATATTCAATAATAGAAAGTTTCCCACTAACATTTGATAAAACTGCATGATGCCCAAACAAGGATGTTAATTCTAACCCTGTTTCTCCACATAATAAAAACCTTCATAACAGAAATAAGGATTTGATAATTGAGCTATGATTAAACAGATTAATGCAATAATTTAAAACATATTTTATATTAACAAAAAAAGGATTAGAAATTTAAAAACCCATTTATAGTTTAAAAATTTTAATAGAGGATTATAATAATATATTAAATACTACTTATAAAATAATTTAAAAATACATAAAATTTAATTCAAATTTATGCTGATTCTACAATGCCATAAAAATACTGCTTAGAATCTGCATAATTATATGTCAAAAATCTTAGAATTTCTTGGCATAGATTATAGGCTGCTGCATAAAATCTGTAACTTTTCCTTTCTTTCTTTCTTTTTCTGTTTTTCCTTCACTTAAATAAATATGTTTTTATAATATTATTATGAAACTAGAATGGCTGTTCAAAATTAAAAGTGTTATGCTAGTTTAAGATACTGATCGCAAGAACAAAAACCAAACGTTGCTAGTACTTGATATGTTAGAAAACAAACGTGAATTGTACACTTGCTTTTCCCAATGTAAGAGATTGTAATGTATGCCCAATGTAAGAGATTGGGGTGCTTTTTCAACATCAAAAATTACAACTATGAGTTATTTAAACTGCTTATTATTTCACACTAATTATCAGTTATTTCACAGTTTTTACCTTGCAATGGCCAAAGCTGTCAAATAACATCCTTGTCGAATGTCATAGTCTACATCATTTGGTATACTATCTTTTGAAGAACTTTTAATACCAAAGTCAAACCTCCAGCAGAAAGAAAATCATTACTAAACATCTGAGCACTCTGAACAGTATTGGTATCTTGAGCTACAGGCATTAATTTTCCACTTAACGCCTAAAAGCATACATAAAAGTTAAATAAAAATAATGTAAAGATATTTTAAAACATTAAAGAATAAGCATATGGCACACACTTAATAAGGATTGTACCTCTAAAATATACAGGAGCTTGAAATGAGAAATTTGATATGAGACATCAAACAAATTTTTCAGAACCTCTTTTAGGCGATTCACATCGTTCTTTGGTAGGAGAAGTAACAGTAAATTTTTAGGGCTGGATCTAGGACTACTTTTTGGAGTAGTGGGAGACGGAATTTCTGTTACTTTCTAAATGGGAAAAAGGAAAAAAGGTTTATATATAAAATAGTTAATAAGTAATTTTAGTTTTAAGAAGTAATATTTTTTTTTCCACTAACAGTTTTTAAATGAAGCATATCTCACTTTGGCACTTATTGAATCCAATGCATCCAAAATGGCAGGATCAGTGGGTATAAGGTGTAATAAATTCCTAACTTGAGACGTAACACTGAAATGAACAAAATAAATTAATAAAAATCAATTTAATACACAAATTTGAATACTTTGTATAAAGTAAACATATTTATACAGTTAAATTAAACAGATTATGTAGAAATATTATTATATATACAGCTTCTTAAACCTATAAAGGTATATTCCCTCATTTTTATATAACAAAATAAGGCTTAAAATTAATTAAAGGTTAAGATACACAAAATAAACTATTTTTTTTTTCACTATTATCTATGTCCTCTATTTGAGGACGTAGATAATAATTGAATATTACAAAAAAAAAAAAAAATTGGTTTTATTCTTAGAAATTAATTTAAAATATTTAGTAAAAAATTGGAATAAGAAATAATTATAAAAAATATACTCATATTAATATAAGAATTACTTTTAATTATCTGATAAAATAAATACCTAGAATCTTCATGAGTAGACAATAAATATAATTTATCAAACACTTGGCCACCAGATGCCATAACAACTCAGGTAAAACTCTTTCCTATAAATAATTTAATCCAAATTCATAAATTATTTTTATTGTCTATTATTACTATAAAAAATGAAATAAATAATATAAATCTCATAATTATAAAAAATTTTAAAACTGAAGATATATGTTATCAATATTATAATCACTTAAAAGCATATTTTAAACTTATTAAATTTTAATATTTTTAATTAAAAAAATTTTTTGGTATAAGCGAGGATGTAATTATAAATACTAATTTATTTGTGCAAATATACATAAAGATTTCTAGAAAATCTAAAATATGATAATGAAGAGAATTAACAAAAATATCACAAACCTGATCTAAAAATAAGAAACATGATTTCCAGCTGTTGCAGTATCGGAAAGTATGGACAACATACCATAACCAGAATAGTTCCTTGAATCCTAAAAATGAAATGACTTTCTTAAGAATAAAACATAACATATTAAAAATTGCTTTGAATATTAAAAAAAAAAATTATTTAAATTTAACAGCATTTATTTTTGTATTGTAAGAAAATTCATATAAATTTCTAAATAATGAAATATCCTGATCCATTACATATATCAAAAATAAATAATTTTTAGTATATAGTATAAAAAAACATTGGCAAATTTTTTTCTTAAAAGATTGCAAAAAACATATATATAATAAATCTTGAATTTAATATTTATTGCTTCAACTAATTAGGTTTAAAAATAAAATCACTAAACAATTATCAAACTAAACTATTCAAGAAATGTTTTCCAATGTACTAACTTTTTAAAGTATTTGAGAGACTAATTTCATGAGTTGAAACAAAATTTTTTTTTATTTATCTAATAAAAGACAAATGTATTTACTTTCAGAGATAGAAAGAAATTAAAAGAAAATAAGAAAAGAAAGATAATAAATAAAGTAAGATTTAAGAAAATTCAATCAATTTAAAATTAAAGTAGAAATTTCTTATTAAAAGCTGTAAAGAATATTTTCAAAATAACATAATGAAAAATCATTGATAATTATATATTTATTTAACATTTTCCTTAACATATAAGCTAAACTAAGTTTTATATAGTTCTTAATGCATTATTTCTTCCATAAATAAAAAAAAAAAATTTATTTTCTAATTAAAATGAATTTATGAAATTCACCTGAGTAGAAATAGTGATTTGAAAACCACTGCCAACACATTTACAGTTAGAACATGACCATCACTTTAACATTTAATTGACTCATTAATTGCTGTTCCTTATTTTTGGAATCTAGATCAATGAAAAAATATTTAAGCACAAAAAAAATAATAATAATTAACTATAAAACTGTTAAAGAGAGATAAATAAAGGGGTAGAAAATAAAACTATAAAATTATTAACAAAAAAATAACAGTTTAAAAAACTGTTTTTATACAAGTAATTTACTTAATTTAGGAATTAGTTTAAACTAAATCAATACAGTTATAGATATTGTTCATATGTTTCTAAATTTTATACTCAAATAATAAAAAATTTAATATACAGACAAAAAACAACATTTTATTCTACAAAAGTATTAAATATAAATACAATAATGATTACAGAAAACAGTTTAGTATGAAAGCTTCTAAAGCCACTTATAATGAATGGATATACTTTTGGGATCAAGTTCATAAACATATATATCCCTCTGATAAACTTATAAACATTTAATTTTTATTTCTTTAAGTAAGAATCATTTAATGTGTAGAACATTCCCATTTTAACTAACTTGCTTAACATCAGCTAACATAAAATAACAATAATTTTAATTTTATGATGCTTAGTTTTCCTTAACAAATAGTACAGTGATCGTAATAAATATAACAATAGAAGAAAACCATATGTAAACGATGTCAAATAATTATTTCATATAAATTTAATATATAAACATACCGAACTCATCTTGATATAGGTAAACTTGTGAAGGATTCTGATGTAAATATTGAGCAATTCTTTGTTTCACAGATCCTAGGGTTTCATTACTATGAGTCTATAAAAAGAACAAAATTGAAATTGTTACAATTCAATATTAAATTAACAAATGTAAGAATTTAATTAAAAATTTTTTGCCTGTATGAAATAGAATAAAACTTCATACATTCAATATCGTTAATAACCACTTTTGTAATTTTAAAATGCATGTTATTACAAAAACAGTTTTTTAAATCTAAATTTGTATTAACTCTGGCAAATAAACAAAAATTATAGAATTAAAAATTATAATTGCTACAGATGATTTACTATAGATAAAAAAAACAGAAATCATGCTTGCTTTTAATAATCTTGATATTTAAAAACATTTTATAAAAAGGGATTATTAAGATTTCAAACAATATATTAACAGATTTAATACTACAAAAAAATAACCAAGTATTAGTCACAACTACAAAAAATAATTAAAAAGCAACTAAATAACTACTATATAACAAAAATGTTCACAGTAAAAAATACTCACCACAACAAGATGTTCCTCCTTGGAGGAATCAACACATATCTTAAGTAACAATGGATGTCCAATAAAAGGAAGTGCCATGAGGCAAAATAGTTCTAGGAGATGCATGATTTTCTTCAATGGAAGAAATGTATCTTTCAGCAATTTGTAACAAACGACAGATGCTTTGAAATTTTTCAGACCTATACAAGAAATTATTAAGTATTCATTAAAAATGTATTACAAAAAATATACTCACTATTTTGGAAAAAAAAAAAAAAATTATAATTGGAAATTTTCAATCACTAAAAAATATCTTGATTAAAAGATTTAAAATCAAAAATTGTGTTTTACTGTTTATAGCAAAAATAAATTTATCTAATCTACAAATAAATTGATAACATACTCAGTATATTTTTATTTTTCAAAAAAAAATTTCCACTAAGAATTTTTATATTGTCAATTAGCTTTACTAAAACTCAAGTAAAGAAAATTAAAAATATGTTTTCTTAAAGAATTTTTTTTTCGTTTTAATATTTACTAAAAATAAAATAATTGAAGTGGATTTTTGTAGAGGATTTTTATTTTTAAAGAAATCGTACTTCAAACATTACTAATGCCGCACAAAGATAAAATTAATTGAAAATAATAGCAAAACCAATCACAAAATAAAACTTGAGCTAATTGATTGGATCATCATTGGTTTATACTTTCTGAATTTAATTATATTAAAAAAGATTGACAAAAAAAGACTGTTTAAAAATTAAATAAAAAAATAAGTTTAAAAGAAAATAAAAATAAATCTGGATAATAAGAAACTGAATGTTTTTATAACATACTTATTATGGGTTGGTGAAACAGCAACTTCAAACACAGATACAGCAGTAAGTGTTTTAGTAGCATTAGAAACGGCAGTAACCATAGCATTTGAACTCAATGATGATGACACATTCTGAAACATTTATTTTAAATGTGACTACTATTCAAAGATTATATTATACTAAAGTAGTTCACTTCAGAAACAATTAAAAACTGACATTAGTATTATTTTAAAATCATGATAATAATAAATTATTCTATTATTAAACTTTTTATTAAGTCATTTTCCCCATCTTATTTAAACTTAATAAAATTTTCTTATGAATATGATTAATCACATTCGAGAAAAATTATTTTTTAAATATACCCTATAGATTTAATTATCATGACAGAAAAAATGATTTATGAACTGTGTTAATCCACATACAATACTTTTGAAATGTATACTTTACATTTTTAATTTCGATATTACACATCAACTGATATCACATATATGGATCATTTTTAAAAATTTAATTTTATAAGTTCATGTAAATAAGGAGATTCCTTTTTACATAATTTTATTTACAATTACTACAAAAATTATTTTTGTTGGTACAATGGTTTAATTGATTCCTCTCATGTTGACAAAATTATTATCAATTTTACATCATGTGCTTGGCTTTTAAATAATTACATCAGTTTCTCATTTATAAATTATGTTAATTTTTGCCCAACAACTCAAGATTTGGAGATCCCATTCAAGACACTCAAAAGATATTATCTTTAAATTTGAAGTAATCAAAAGTTTTGATCATATTTATCAGTTACAAATTTGTATCAATAACATTAATATTAAAAGAGAATTTGTGTAAATTTATCCTTATCTTCAGAATTCTTCAAATTTCTCAAGAACTCTTTGAGGATGTTTACTGAATCTCAAAAATCAATAATACTTTATTCTTCATAGATTATATACAGAAAACTAAAATATTAACAAGTAAAGGTATTAAATAATATATTCTCTACTGAAACATTTTATTAAAAACAAAAAAATTTACCTTTATCAAATTTAAATTTTTATTTTATTTTATATTTCTCTTTATTAAATTTAAATTTATCTTTAAAATTTAATTTTTATGCTTTTTATTTATTAAAAATACACTTGTTTAAATATTAAAAAAAAAAAAACTTGCCTTACATAAACACTGAATACAATTAAACATTAAAAATAACACAATACTTAGAAGAAAATGCATTTATAAATACAAAAACCATAACTTATACTGACCTCCAACTTCTTATAACATTCATTAATGAATCTGTTATGCAAAGAAAGAACATCCTAAAAGAAATTATAACAATTAATTATAAAAAAAATCGGAAAATGCTACAATATCACAATATGACTCATTTATCAAAGACAAAAAAAATTTCAACTCATCTATTAAACATTTTTCTTAAATACTTATTCCATTTCTTAGGTGATAAATTTTTAAAAAACCAATATGAAAAATAAATAATTACTTATACTTTATACTAATTAAATAAATTAAATTATTCACATTATACTGTTAACTGAAAAATATTTTTGACTAATGACATACAATGTTAGATGAAAAAATTTCGCAGAAATAAAAAGATTTTAAAAACAATCTAAACATAAACAAAATTAATTTAATCAACCAACAGTCTAAACTGAATTAAATTCAATTATTGCTCTGTAGAAATAGAATATTAATTTTTCTACATGGAAAAAAAAATGAAAAAACATATGTATTCTATGTGAAAATACTCAAAAAGTTTACAACATAAAAAACTTTTTTTTTTTTAATTAATTTTCACAAATAGAAGAAAAAATTAGCCAGTACTCAATTTCTCTTCTAATTATTCAAATTAAAAAATATTTTTATAAGTATTAATAAATGAAAATTAATAATACTTTTCATAAGAGAGTATATACTTTTTTTTTTTTAATCTCGGTACCAGCGCATGATAAGATATTTCTAATAGATATTCTATGGCAACATTTGCTAAATGTTCTTCACAGGATAAAGCAACTTGCCATAAGAAATCAGCCCCGTTTAATTCCAATTTTTCAACATTCTAAAAAAAAAAAAAATTATAAACAAAATTTAATTTAAAAATATCTTTTATACATAACTTTTTAAAATATAAAAATTATACAAAAATTTAAGTTGCCTTTAACTGAATTAAATTCATATTTCAAGGTGGCTACAAAAACTGTAACAAAAATTTCCTTTAAAAAAAAACTAGAACTAAACTTACTAAAACTAACTAAATTAAACTTACAACATTTCCCTAACTTACAACTACTAATTATATTAGTTTTCTGGCTTTCTTTTCTACTCAAAATCACTGTATGTCTACAATATAACCATTCTTACTAAAATAAATATCGATCAATTATTTCATTTAAACTATTTGTATTAAGATTATTAAGAGAGATTTACATGATATATATTTTAACAATTGTCTTAGTTTTTAAGAAACTCATGAAAAGAAAAGCAAAACATCATAAAATGGCAAACGGCAATTCTCCCTTTTACAGGCAACACAATGGCATTGAATTTTGCTTTGTTTCATCTACATACACATATAGTGGAAAACCAATTTAAGAGCAGAATTAGTAATTAAACATTTTCTAGTAATTAAACACACAAATAAAAATTAAAATATGCATTCAATGCAGATGCTAAAGAATACTTAATTAAATAATTTAGGCTTAATATACTTAAAATATATATAAATAATTCATTAGACTTAATTTTCAGTAATTAAAATACACAAACAAATTCTAATTAATGCAGATACTAAAGAATTAAAAATTAGGCTTAAGGAATTAATTTAAGTTTAATACACAATTAATTAATAATAATAAAATAATTAATAAAATATTAAGAGTTGTATTAAATCCTTATATTTCAAAATTGGCTTAATCAATTGTATGAGTACAAATAATAACATGAATACAAGTAGAGAGCAATCAACGGCTAAGATACGTTTAAAAATATGATAAAACATAAACTGGATAACTCGACATAAGTAACTGGACTTACGATTGGCTTAACTAAAAATTGTTAATCGTGCACATGTTTAATCACCATAAGCATAATGTAAAATCATAATTGTGAGCATAATGTAAAATCACTAATTGCACACATGGTCATTACAAAAGTGATTAAAAAAAAATCGCCCATCGTGCACATTGCTTGGCGCAAAATGCTCTCCTGAGCAAATTTCTCAGATTTGTCTGACTTTCCTTGACTTCCCACTTCTGAAGCCACTCTGTATTTATATCACAGTAATTACAGTGAAACAAATAAATTTCATTTTTCTTTTCAAAGAATCCCCAAATTGTACTATAATTAGTATCTGGTAATTTTTGATAAAATATTATATCTCGATATTTTATTAGTAATATGTTAAATGAAAATAATGAACTGACAATAATAATTTGCACTACAAATTATTTTTTGAAATTTTATTCTCAAAAGTTTTGAATAATGAATTTTAGAAATTATTTAACAGTCTAAATATAAATAACACTCAGGTATGTTAAAAGGAGTAGCTCCATAAAAATTCAACAAATTTAGAGAAATATTTACTCACCAAACCAGAAGATATTCTTCTTAGTCTGTGTTCAGTAGAATTAACACTTTCAAAGAATGTTTTATAACAAATAAAACCTGAAAAAAAAAGAGCATTATAAAATAATATTTCAGAACAGAATATCCACAAAACATGAATAGTTTAAAAATATACATAAGTTATTTTTATGATTAAAACATATTTAAAATGTTTAAAAAATGCACACCAGTAAGATAAGAAGACAAATATCAAATTTAGTTCATGATAAAAGCTATATGAATACTAAAACATTTTGTTGTTGTTGTTGTTGTTAACAAATCTTTAACTTAATTAATTCTGCAGAAAAAATACTACATCAGAATATATTAATTAAAACAAAAGATCAAATAATAATCATTTCAATACTTGAAATTAATATTTAAATTGCTTTTTTAACCCAAAAACTAATTAAATATATTTAAAGAAATTTTATTTTAAATTAAAGTAAAAACAACATATTTATGATTATAAAATCACTAACAATAACAAACCTGTATATGATAATTGAGAAGGATCTAATTTTAACAGCTTATATTGGAAAAAGCATAGACTGAGTATCAGTTTCCAGATCTTGTAAACATCTTGTAAACCACTCAAAACATACCTAAATGATAATTATTTTTTAAAATATGAATAAAAATTATTTTGAATTTCAAATATCAACATTTCCTTTTTTTTTTTTTTTTTTTTTTCATTCTTTAAATATTTTACAATAAAATACTTCAGAACCCATATCAAATAAAATTTCAATAAAAAATTGTTTATCTCATACCCAATATAAATAACATTTAGTGAAATGTTCTGTCTTTATAATTAAATAGAAAAGATTTTTAATTCTGTCTTTTTATTTATTATTACAATAATGAATGCAAGAACCAAGAAAATGTTTACAAATAATTAAAAAGCAACTTGAAAATCCAAAAATTTGTGAAAACATTAAATTATGCTTTTATTAAACCATTGAAAATATATCAAGTCAGAAAATGTCATTGTTTTCTGAAAATTTATGTTCCTGAAATTTACTACTAAATAAAAACAAAAATTCTTTTCATTTCTATAACTAATAAACTCGGATTATAGTTAATTTATGTAAGAAGTAAGGCGACAGTGAACCTTAAAAATGAAATTCTTTACTTTTCAATCTGTTTTCATGAAAATGTGCACATAAGTAAATATTGTATAATGCGATAAAATTACTAAATTTCACTAAAAAAATATTCTTAATTAAATAAGTTATTATTATTTTTTTATTTTAAAATGGCATTAGTTAAAAATGCACTGCAAAGTGCAATAATTTAAGAAATACACATATATGTACTCATTCATACCAAATATTGTTTTTCTTTTCTCTAACATTTTTATTCTCAGCAATTTTAAGCTAAACTGATTGAAAACTAAGCTACCTGCAACATTTTGAATTCCATATATTGTCAAAAAAATCTCATTTTGGGAAAATGAGAACTCAGAATTGTACATTTCCACATATAGTTTATAAAAAATTCAATATTGTTAATGTATGTTTTTTCATTTTTATTTTAATTTTTAGCAAAAAATATATATCACAATTAGTTTAATATTATAGAATTTAAATAAACTAACTAAAAATCTCAATAATTGAAACATACTCACTTATATTATTTCATAAACAATGTTACAAAGAAATTCTATTTATTGAATTTTTTTTGTAAAAAATTATCACAATTAAAAATAAAAATAGCCTTTCATCTTATTTTATGATTCAAAAATACATTTATTTCATACTTTCAAATTACTTTAATGCAGTAACTTTTTTTTTCTTTTAATTGGCTCAATTTTTGATACTCATCAATAAGCTTAGTAAATTGGTTACCTCTTTGTCTCTATCACATGCATCTTTGTTTGATATCAGTGTATCCCAAACATCCTTTGCTCTAGTCCATGCTAAATATTGCGCCCCATCTTGAAGGATGAATTGCAGAAAATTCAAATGCTCATTGAGATACTAAATAAAAAGTAAATATTTTAAAGACGTTATGAAAAAGGCTTATTTATTTAAATATAATTATTTATATAAATCAATAAAATTTGGAAAATTATTTATCTAAGTTATTTTTTTATTATATATACACTGATAAAATATATATTTCATTTTAATATAGAAATGAAAATAAAATTACACACGATTATCACTTACACCAAAGCAATTTTATTTAAAATTAGCTAACAAATTAATAACTGATAAATTAATTCCAAGGTAAATGAATACTTTAATTCAAAACAATGAATTACAAAAGAATAATGAATAATTATTATGAAGGAAGAATGAATAATTTCATATCTATCAAAAATTACCATTAAATTGCTCAAGGGGGAAATTTTCAAATCAGGAAACCGAAAAATACTTACATCTTCATGAGGGTATCTACCATCAACTAAAGTTGTTGGCTTCAAAGTACCATTAGCAGCATCAACAGCTTGTTTGTGGCAGGTTGCAAGATTAGTTGTTATCAATTTTATAATATCATGATTTTTATTCAGTTCATGCAAACTGGCCTAAAGAAATTAAAATTATTTTCAATTAATATTTTATTCACAAGTAATAAAATTCATATGCATCCAAAAACTGTAGCATTATTTTAATACTTAATACTTTAATCTTCAAATAGGTCTAAAATATGAAACAAAATCTATATTAAATTTTTTCTATAAGTTTTACTTACTCTATCCTGCTTGTAGGCACCAGATTTTAAAATATTCTTACAAATATTATGCAGCAATCTAAGAGATGGCAAAACAGACACACCCTGCAATACATATTTAAAAAGCATTATAACAAAAAAATTAGTAAAACATACAAATGAATTGATAAGTTTAAAAAAAAGGTTTAATGAAATTTTCTAAAAGGAAATTTTTAATAGAACTTGTATAAAGTAATTGTAAAATAAAAAATATCTAATAATAAATTATAAGAAAAATTAATATTTTTAGTTTTTATATAGTTGAAAAAAGAAACTGGGTTATTTATAAAATACTAATTTTAGATTATTGTATTTTACTTTTAGAAGCTATTCTATGAAGAACTTCAATTGTAAAAATTAGGTAACAATTCAATAAAATATTTGTTACTGCTAAAATGTATTAACACAATATTAAATATTAATTAGTACAATGAACACTTTGCAGTACTTTTAAAAATTCAATTATTATAATTAATTTGACAATTTTAAGCATTTCAAGAATAAAACTGGCCTAAAAAAAAATTAACATTATTTTCAATTATTATTTTATTTAAAAACTTATAAGAAAGTTTAAGCACAATTACCTTTCTGATATCTTCAATGCATTTTACACAATAATGTTTCTTAATCTGTTCTTTGTGAGACACTTCACATAAAATAGAAAAATGTTCTTGCAGAGCTAGTTCAACTACATTCATTGGAATGGCGGGTGAATGAGCTAGGTCCCATAAAAGTTCAACAATCTATACGTAAAATTCATTTTCATTTTAATAAAATGTATTCAAGAACATTTTTGAAATATAACTAAAACAAGTCATTGAAATAAAATATTTAAAGAAAATTACAATAAAATTATTTTAAAAAATATACTATAATTTAAATAGTCAAAAATTTGTAATTAAATACCTATTTTAATATTTTCTACTATCTGGTAAAATGAAATGAAAAATTTACCAATTCACCACCAATGAAAATTCACTGTCCCTTCCCGCCCGGTGAGTGTGTACGTGAATCTTGCAATTTACTATTAACTTAACTTCTGATTTGATGCGAGTGAATGATTTGATGTGAGGTTATGTTTCTTTAAGTAAATCCCAAATTTTGTCATTCTTTAACACAATTAATATTTTAAATAATTAAATGATTTCTGAATGACAATCAAATGTATTGATTATTTATTTGATGAAACATCTTAAGATTTAAAATAACATATTAACTTATACAAATATTACATGACACTAAATTGACTTTTGGTGAATTTTTCATTTTATTTTGTATTAGTGCATGCGTGCGTGTGTATGCAGCAATGCGAGAATCTTTTCAATAATATGATATATTTTTTTAGCATCATGGTGTTCATTAATATTTATTCCAGAATTTAATGCGCTAATAAAATTTTAAAATACTACATACATATAAAAGGTAGCATTCTTAAATATTTAAAAAAATTAAACTAAGCCATACCATTTAGAAACTACGAGATGCGTAAAATTTTTAATATTTAAAAAATTTTACCTTTGTTGATGCTCTGCCTTGATTAGTTTCTTTGCCAATACGACCAATAAAATATAGAAGTCGTTTTTCATTTGATCAGTACTGTTTTCCCAACTCTGAAAAAATCCCCAAAAAAAAAGAAAAATTTTAATGTTAATTATTACTCCAAATCCAGAAAATTAGCTTCAATCAAATTATATGGAAATGATCTTACATCTTGGACTAAAGCCAACAAATGATCGAACTGTTCTGAACTATATTTTGAAGAAGCTGCAATCATAATGGAGTGTATATTATCTACAATTTGAGTATTTTGCCCGTCCTATAAAAAGAAATCAGAAATGGAAATATTTATCGTTCTAAAATGATAAACTTTAAAAATAAAATATAAACACAAATAATTAAAAAAGAGTACAATACAGATTTTTTTTTTTTTTTTTTTTTTTTTATATACAAAAGAGTTTCTTATTTTAAAAAAAAAATTTCTGAAATAAGATTTGACATATAAATTTTGAAATTCCATCAAAAATGCAAAATAAGGGTGCATATTAAATAAAATTATTTTAGAAAATAATTCTTTTTCTTCAATATAAAAAAAATTTTAATACTAAATAAATACACAGAAAATAATAATAAATGCCAGTATTTCTAAGCTTCAATGCAGGAAACAAAACTAATAAAATTATGATATTTCACACAAAAGACTAGTGAAAAAATCAAGTAACCCTTAAGCATTTTTTTTTTTTTTTTAATTTATAAAATACTCAAGAAAAATTCAAAGCTTTTATTAATTTTTTTTTTATCCATATAATCCATAAAAATTTCACACAAAAAAATTTTTGAATTATATACATATTCAGAAAATCATCTTTAAATTTTATTTAAACATCTTATTTCCCAGAATTCAGTTTTCTAGATTAAGACATACATTACTAACCTGCATTCGCCAAATTTTAGTTAACTCATCCAGGGATAAGCGGTGGCCAGTAAATTCAACAATGCCTTTAATTTTATCGTGTACTGAACCTGATCAATATTTCCTGAAATAAAGTATAAAACAATGAAAATATTTACTAAACAAAAGGAACAATGAGAAAAATTTATGCATAAAAATTAATTTATATCCGGCAAAAAAGAATAATTATGTTTTAAAAGTTAATGATAACAACAGTATAATAATTAAGCAATATACAAGTTGTATCTAAAAGTAACCCAACTGCTTTGCAACCCCTGTAAATATAATGGAAGTTAAATGACAGCCCAGGGATAATGGTCTTAGGTATGTCAGAGCCTGCAGAGCAAGCCTCATCACTACTCAGAATTTTGTCAGTGATAATTAAAACAGCATTTTGCTTGCTGTTAAACGTTGAATTCTAAAGTTGAACAGCATGCAAATTTGAAATTTTCAGCAAAATTTAACAAAACACACATGGAGCATTTACATGTGCTTACTCAAGATTAAAAAAACATAATAAAAAAAAAAATCAGTCAGATTGTTCAAAGCAGAGCATCAATTGAGAGTCATTGATATCTGAAATTACCAACATAGACAAAGACACTGTGTATGGGTGGATTTTGACATAAAAAGTCTGTGTAATGGTTTCTAGAGTTCATATCAGAACAAAAACATAATGCAATGATTCTAGTGCCAATGTGCTGTAACAATTTAATGTCGAACCCAATCTTAAAAAAAAAGTCACTACTTGTGACAAAAACTTGGATTTTTCAATACAATTCAGAGATAAAAACAATTCATGCATTAAAAATACCCCTTGCTCAAAACTGAAAAAAGAGTCAGAGTAAATAGTAGCTTATAGCAATGCTGGTTGCATTTTTTGATATTCAAAGCCTTATTTTAGAAGAGCGAGTACCAGAAGGCAAGACAGTAAACCAGCGTTACTTCAAAGAAACTTTGATTAAGCTGAGAAAAAGGGTTAAAAAAACAGCCAACTCTAACAAAATTGTTTCATTCTACATCAAGACAATGTTCTTTAACATGCAGTTTTAGGTGCAAACAGATTATCTTTTAGGCAGTTTTCTGTCCATTTGAAACACTGGAATATCCATGATATTCCCAATTTAGCACCTTGTGATTTTTTCTTTTTCCAAAGTTAAACTCTTTTGCTGAAAGGAACCAATTTTAAGTTGTTGGAGACTGTTAAGAAAATCATTTCAAAGCTGTTAAAACAATTATCAGAAAAAGAAACTGAAACATACTTTTTAACAGTGGAAAATAAGACAGAGTCAATGAGCGAATGCAAATGGGGGAAAAAACATTGAAGGAAACAAACAAAAAAAATTTGCAATAAGTTGTTCCTTGATATCCTTTTTTGAGCAAGTCCTATTACTTTATAGATAAACTTTCTAAATATTCAAAGATAAAAGAAATTAAAAGCAATAATTAAATATTACATCATTTAATTTATTAGGTAATGACTCAATATAAATTATCTTACCTTCTAATGCTATAGATAAAATTTCATTTTCAGCTAACCAATTTAAAAGACTTTCTGAATCAATGGCTATTTTAGATGATCTCATGCTGGAACTATCATCAATTAGTTTCATGACCTAGAACAATCAACTTACAATGTTATGTCCATTTTTAAGCTTTTTAAGGCAAATGCATACATAACACATCAAAATTTAGCAATTTAATAACAATTTTTTAAATTTTTAAATTATTTATTTTTCAAAATCCACACACCTCTTTCAAGCCATTCATTCGAGCATTAAAATGAGGACACTTTAACATACGAAGAATAACCTCAAGGCAAAGAGAATTAGTCAGTGCCACTTGATGAGGCCATAAATGGAACACAATAATTTCATGCTTTTAATAATTCTGATATGGAACAAACATTCTGAAAAGTAAAAAAAAAAAAAAAAGAAAAGTTAATAAATTTATATTGAACAGTTAATTCATATTGAATGGATACACATGTTTGTTAGGGCACTAAAAAAACTGTAGCAATTTTTCAACAAATGTACATTTTTACAAACATCATTTACATTACTAATTGTTTTTTTAAAAGAATATGTTAATAAGAATGCATTAATTGTCTATTCAAAACTAAAATGCCCTCAGAATATTTAAAAATTAAAAAATATTATCAGCAATATCCATTTAAGAAGAAAATATTCAATTAATTAAAAACACTTTGTATACAAATAAATCATAAATATTTTTATAGTAAATATTCTACCATAATAATACTTAAAAATATTTTTCTTATTATTATTAAATAAAAGTAAAAATTTAAGTAAATATTTAATAAGTGGATAAAAAGTAATATAAAAGTTCAATAATTTTACTTACTTTACTTTTTAATGTCATTGTCAGAAAGTGATTTGATATAACGAACTGCAATTTCCATGCATGGCGATAGCAAATGACAAACTTTAGTTGGATTTAGGAACTCAGCACATTTGGAAAGTGGAGATAACAAAGCAGCCATACCCTATAAAAACTTCCTCAATTAATTCATAGTTTATAAGATAAGTTTACAAATCTATAATAATTCATTAAAATAATAATTTAAGAAATTATATTGGATAACAAAATTTTACAAAAAATGAATATATAAATTTACTGAAAAGATGCTTACTGTGCCCATAATATCTGCGGGAAACGATGGTGAACTGATTCAAAACCACCTTGCTGGCCAAACTACAAAAAAAAAAAAATACAGCTTACAAAATAATAAAAATCTAAAAAATTAATTATGATACATAAAAACAAAAGTTAGATTCAATTCTTCATAAACTAAATGAATTTAAAAATTATTTAATTTCAGCTAAATAATAAATTTTTCATGCACATTTTAATTAGAATTAATATGTACTAAATTAAATATATCAAATATATTTAAACGAAACATTATATAGTATAATTCTACATTTACATAATGGAATATATTATTAAAACATACCTTATTGATTAGATCTACAAGCCAACCATATGGTTCTGAAAATTATAAACAAAATAAATCAATTTAAATAGAAACAAAAATAAATCAGCTTAAATGTAAATTTTTAATTTTTTTCTGAGAAAAAAAATCTACAGCCAATTTCCATTTACTGCATTGTTAATTCCTAATGAGAATAATTCAGATATGCTAGAAATTACATTTATTACCAAACATTTTCGCTGGGGAAAAAAAAAGCTTTTTAAATTATAAATAGCAACAACAGAATTAAATATGTTTACTTAAATTTATAATTTATATTTCATATTTAATTTATAATAAATTTATAGTAAATTAATTTTTATATATTTTTTTATTTAAAATACCTTTTATTTAAAATTTTTAAGTTTTTAAATAAACAATGCACATAGAAACAAAAAAGAAGGTAAAATGAAGTTACTTACTATAGAATTTCTGTTAAGAGCAAAAAGCCTGTTCAGGTACAAACACAGAATCTAGCCAATGTACAGATGAAACTGTTTTATGTTTATTTTTTATGTGAAATTCAGATTCGGGATCAAAAGCCTATATAATAAAAAGTAAAAATATAAAAAAACAGATTTTATCATGTGGATAAAAGAGGGAGTTAAAAGAGAAAAAGAACGAAACATTTACAGTAATCTTTCAAAGAGTTTTCCCAGTTAAATGTTGAAATAAAAATGGATTACACTGCAAATCAATTAACAATTTTAGTTTTACATATTAAGAACTATATTGTAAACTAATTTTTATAATGAAAAATAATTTCATATTTTTTATATTTTTTACATATTTTGTGATAGATAAATTCCTAAAAATTAACATGAAAATACTGAATATTGCATTACAGTAAAACTTCCAAGACATTTCTTAATATAGATTGTATCTCTGATAAACTATTTTTTCAAACCATAAATTATAACTCTACATATTTAATGTTCAACAACCACAAAGAAAAAAACATCCAACTTTTAAAGTGACTTGTTTACTCAAATTTGGATAATCCTCTAAAACATCTATATAAAAAGGATTTTTTTTTTTTTTTAATAAATGTTTAATAGTTTGAACTATGTTTAAAATTAGAAAAGGATTTGATTAGGATAGTCATTTGATAATTGTAGGCTATTTCTTAATAGCAGTTTAATAGAAACATTTTACTTTAAGATATTTAATTTAATACAATTATCACATATAAACAAATAATAAAATTAACTCTCTTCCCATTAAAAGAAAATCTGAATAAATTAATTTTAATTATAAATTATTATTTTTCTTTACTTTTTTATTGACAAAAGCTTCTCTAACAAGCATAAATATGCCAAAAAACCCTATTGTTAAGAACAAAAAATTTTTTTTAACATGTCTAGTGTTTTTAAAATAGTAACCTTTCAAAATAATTACCTCCTCACAAAGAGACAATTTTTAGTAAAATTGAAAGACAGCTGCTTTTAAGACATAAGTTTTATATAAAAATAGAGAAAATTATACTATTTATGTTGTAACAACATTAACAAAAACATATTTAAAAACCCAAACAAATGGTATTGCAAAAAGAAATTCTATGTTTCATGGTTTTATAAATCTATGTAAATAATGATAATCTAAAATCCACAGTTGGCAGAGCCCTCAATGACACAGAAGGCAGTTATATTAATAAAATTTATGAATTAAAATTTCTTATTATATATTTCTTATGCCTTCAATTTTCAGTAAGTGTTTCATATAATTTATGCATTTTTTTCAGTAAAATTCCAGTTTGTTATCCTTTAATTTAACTTTGTTTTGCATTATCATCAAATGTAAGTTTTTTTTTTTTTTTTTTTTTCTATTCCTTCTATTAGCTCACACTCTCCCTATATATATCTTGTTCAAATTTTCAATCGTCAATAAAATACTTTTTATTCATCCACTCAAGTTCAAATACATTTTTTTTTAACTTGTAGAGGATGACACTTGATGTTATCACAGGTTTTTCAAATATTAATTCAGTAATTAAATTTAATTATAGTTTTTTTTTTTTAGATTTAAGTTGCATATATCTACCAATAGATGGCACCAGATAAACTTTAAAAAATGAATGAAAATTATTTATAAAGGACTTTCTGCAATATAGTGAAAAAAAAAAGTAGGAATTGACTTTAAAAAAAATTTTTTACATTACTTTTTGTGATAAAATTTATGTACTGTAGCTTCATAAAAACTATAATTTCATTAATTATATAATACATATTATAAGATTTCATCTTAATAATTATTATATGTGGGAATATATATCATATTATAAATCTTATTATATCGTGCAGGAAGTAGTATATAATACTATTTTTAACAAATGTATTTAATTGGAGTAAGATCTAGTGAAAATGAATGAAAGAATTAATAATTAAAATATTTACAAAATTATATTAAAAAAAGGAAGGAGGGAAATTATACAATTCACCCATTTGAAAAATTTGCTTTTAATCATCTATTTTGGATTTTTTAAAAATTGTGAAATAAATATTTAAATAAAAACTTTAGATTATATTTTTCAACTAATGTAATTATAGGAAGTACATAGCAAATTAAAAGAATTCAAACAAATTTTAATTGCAAATTAAAGAAACATAAGCATGTATCATTAAATAAAATATCCTCATTATTAGTATATTTATTTTGAAAAAAAGGGGAGAAAAAGTATACCTTATCTAAAACTTGTAATAGCATTTCAGGAACAGGATCCGATTTTAATCGAGCAGTGACTAAATTGACTAACAAATGTAACATTGTTCGAACTCCTTCCTGGATATCTAAGCCCCAATTACGCACAGCACCTGAGGTTAAAAGCTGTAAAATAATTAATATAAAAATTCAGATAAATCACACATTAAAAAAAAGTTGATAGCTATTCTATTATAGCAAAATTTTATTTTTAATAATATCCAAACTAAAAGAATTCAAAATTTTCTGCAACCCAGTTATTTTTAAAACTGTTACAAAACAATTTAAAAATTTTTTTAAACAAACCTTTTTAAAAGCTTCCGGTAAAACATGTTCAACAAATTTTTTTACAACTTTCATTAGCTTCACAAAGACCTAAAATAAAGAATATTTTCTACAATTTTCATGTAATATATTTTATAGTAACAATAATTTCTTAAAAAAAAAATAATATAATACATATTATATACAGATAGTTATTAAAATAGTGGAAACAGCTATAAATATATATGATATTTGTGAAGGAGTTTCCTATTATAGCACACAAGAATAATTAACAACATTTTTTGCAAAAAAAATTAGAGTAGATATTATAAAGCCCTCAATTACCTATTATTACAACTATGGATGTTGAGGTTTTATAATGCAGAATATCAGACTTACAGATAAAGCAAATTGTTAGCAATTGTCTGATTAGAAACACAACAGGAGCATTTCTCAAGCAACTGTATTGAAAGTAATGACCAACAAAACTGGTTGAAAAACAAAGGATGTTAAAGGATGGGGGAGACTAGAACTGAATCAACATCTGCATATTCCTATATCAATGATTGTAATTCGAAGAGAACTGCACAAACAATAAATTTATGGAAGAGTGGAAGTTTCAGTCTCCAAACCCCAATATTTTGGAACCATTGTAGTCTATTTTAGAGAAAAGAATCCACTGCAGATATATACCATCATCATCTCTAGCAGACTTTTCTTGCATATGTATACCATCATAATCTTTATGGGACTTTTTACAATATCTCCATAAGGAATAGTATAATATTATTTTTAATATCATACATGATATTCTTTTTTTAACATCATACATTTAATTCATAAGGTCATTAAGACCATTTAGATACTTTTTAAGTGCCTTATGCCTTTTAATATTTTTTTTTTTTTTTTTTTTTTTTTTTATTCTTTCATAGAGTTTCCATTATTTTGATAGCCTGTATGACAAACATTTTTTTATTTCAACTTAAAGTATGTGTAAGAAATGCTTATAAGAAATTGCACAGAGGAAGATATAAAATTTAATACTTATACTTGAATATACAGCAAAATTGCATGCTAGATTTAAATAAATCATATATAAATATTCTTTAAAATTTTTAAAAAGTAATGCAGCAATATTTTATTTACATAATTATAATTTTTAATATGCATTAAAGCAATTTTAAAAGAAAGTACATTTTAAAAATTGTTAGTTTTAAATTTTATTTATTCTACCAACTATTTATAAAAAGGAATCAAAAATATTTTTAAATAAAAGTCAATGAAATTTGGTTAAATATGTCAAGAATAAAGGCATTTAATCAAAACTACAGAATGCAGGGTTTTAAAAAAAAAAAATTTGGTACTTACGTACTAACGGTACCTTGGCGACAGACTTGGCGATTTTAAGTGTCGCCAATGGAACCCTGCAGATTTGGCGGTTTTTCAGTGGCACCAATACAGTAACCCCTGCGAGAGATTTGGCGCTTTTTAAGTGGCGGCAATCTTAACGGCTGTAGATTTGCTGAGTTTCGACGCCATATTGTTGTGATACGAAAATGCGTATTTGGGATTTGCTAGAAACGGAGCACGATGCAATTTTATTTTCAGAAGCGAAATATTTTACCAAAACAACGAAAATGTCCCAATTCCCATGACATGAAACTTTATTTTGGTGAACGTAAGTTTTGGAAATGCAATTTCAGTCAGTCGTGTGGGATTCCGAAAAAGACAACTGGTTTGCAGGAAGCAGAATTCCATTTCGTACAGCTTTGAGATTCATATACTGCTGGTGCGAGGAGTTGACGTCGATTAAATTTTGTGAAAAGCAACTTGATATATCGGATAAAACTGTTATAGATTGGAACAATTACATGCGTTAATTATGTGTCTTGGAAATGGTGAATAAACCAAAAAAAAAGGTAGGTGGACCAGATTGCATTGTGGAAATTGATGAAAGTTTGTTTATTAAACGTAAAAGTCGTTGTGGTCGGCATTTTTAAATAGTTTTGATTTTAAATGAAGTGTTTTATATATTTTATTGTTTTGAATAAAAATATTTTGAAAGCGTTTTGATTGTTTTTTAAGTGTGGATTGGCGCCACTTAAAAACCGTCAAATCTGTAGCGGCGGTTGGCGCGTTTTCACTAATTGTCGCCAAGGTACCGTTAGTACGTAAGTACCCAATATTTAAATATTTTATACTTATATTTTTAACTATATAAGATGTAAGAGAAATTTTAATTAAATTAAATATATTATACCTTCTTCTGCAAGTTGTGTGGCACTAATTAAACATTTTCCTAGAGACTCTTCCTTCTTAAAAGGAATAGACCATTGATCAGTAAAAATTCTTGTTTCAAGCTCATAAAGGTTTGTAGTAGGAAAGACAGTTGCTTCCATACATTCTTCACTCTGGGAGAGATTCGATTGGGCTGTCTGTGAACAAATAAACATTCTTTTAGCATTACTTCACTGTATTATGGAAGATTGTTTTACAATTAAACAATTCCAATACGGAAAAATATAATAGAAGCAATAATAAATACTTCTAAAATTATTTTTAATATCCTCATTTTATTTGCAGAATTTATTAAAAATATTCGACAAATATTAAAAATATATGCATAGTTGAGTTTTTATTATCAAGCAACTTCAATAATATATTAAGCATTACAAAACTTTAATTCATCTTTTCTCTGTGAGCACTCAATTTATGAAACAAAATCAAAAAGTTTTATATAATTTGTTGTAAAAATAAACTTGTAAATTTATTCTGAATATTTTTTAACAAATAAAAAAACATTTTCTGACTTAATCTTGCATTTAGTTATAGATAATCTGTAAGCAAGCTTTTAGATTAAGCTGATTCACGAAATAAACTATTATATTTATTTTTTTTCATCAGAAAGTTTCTAATAGTTTGATGTTGCAAGTCTAAAAGAAGAATGTTTTTTGCAGGATCAACAATGTTAAAACACCCTTCCATATCAATCCTCCAAATTTAATCAAAAGATTTTGGTTTCCACTCACGAGCATTTCAAGAAACAAGAATTATATATCATAGTAAGAAAAAAGTTATGAAACTCTGTAAAATGTAGGAATAAGAATATCTTTGGATTCCCACCTTACTGAATTCATGTTTCAGCTATCTATATTCTGTTTTTATTCTCAAAGTAATAATGATAAATTCTTGTTACATTACCAGCAATTACTATTTTTAAAGAATTTTCATTGAAAAGATATTGAAATTTTTCATAATAACAATCTATCACTTGTAATTCAATAGCAAATGGAATTCCACAAAATGATAGAATAAAAATGTTATCATAGTGAATCATACTTTTCAAAGAGGAAAAAAAAAAAAAAAAATTTGAAACTATAATGAATTTTGGCAGGTATATAACATCTAAAATTATTATTTTTATTTAATATATTACTAATAATTATAAATGCATACCACATTACACATAATATTCAATATGGCATCAAGAAACTTGCCAACATACACCATATCAACCCATACAATTGTACCAGGTCATCAATAATATAAAAATACTATGAAAATTTATTGCCATGAATTATCTCATATATGTTCAATTTAGATTAGTTTTGACACTATGAAGTTTATTTCCACATCTTATCATATACTCATTTAATTCCCCAATAAATATTTCTTCACAAAATGCAAAGAAATAATTTTTAATTGTTTGCATGTTTCATTTCATAATTATTTTACTTCTATAGCAGACACCATGACAGTGAAAAAATTTTTTACAACATAAATGTAAATGTGATGTTATCCCAAAACTCCTCAGAGCCCATTCCTTGGAACCCATTGCTGCAAATTACCCAAGAGTTGAATGGCTCCATATTTTCAGATGGTTCTGTAACAGGAAGTGCTACTGGGGCTGGTCTTCACTGCGAGGGATTTTTCAAGGAATCTTAGCATGAGGGCTGTTACGTCGAAACCCATGTCCCCCTGTTTAGGAGGTCAACGCCCTATGTCCAGAAAAACATCTTGTCTGTGGG